>JAOPSE010000003.1:97818983-97843983 GCA_029449295.1 Zea luxurians
TCATAGTTTGTTGTGCTTACGAAGATATGTTGTTTGTGACCTTCGTCCGGAACACATTATATCCCGAAGGGAAATAATGTTTCGAAGGACGAAGGGCTTTATCATTTAACACTTTTTATGTTGCCTTGTTCTTAATCCAAAGCATTTGAGAACAAGTCCCCAACATTGGCGCCCACCTCCGGTGAACTCACTTCCACTCTGAGTCTTTGAGCGCCCTCGGCGATCATCAACCTTCGCTATGGCGCCGAAGAAAGCTTCAGCAGCTGGCACTGCAGCTCTCCAACCGCTGGACCACAATCAGGAGACTGTCTCTCTTCGGGAGGCCCGAAGCCAGAAGAGGAAGGCTGTCAGCCCGACGCCTCAAGAGGATGAGCTAGACCAAGAGATCAGAGATATGGAAATGCTTCATCAACAGGTGCAGAGGAAGAAGGAAAAGATGGCCAGGCTAGCTGAATTGCAAAGGCAGATAGACGAAGCTTCTGAAGAAGTTCGCCATCTTACTCACGATGAGCAGAACCGAAGGCCTCAACAAAAAGACCTTCATCAGGAGGGTTTCTTCAACGAAGATGACTGGTATGACAATTTCCATCATGGAAATTTTGTTTTCGATGATGCTTCTCCCCTGTCCGCTGAGCTGCAGGCTACACCTTGGCCTCCGTCCTATAAGCCGCCCCAGCTTCCCATATTCGATGGCCATTCAGACCCGAAGCAGTTTTTGATGAGTTACGAAGCAACAGTATCTTCGTATGGTGGCAATGCTGCAGTCATGGCAAAGTCTTTTGTTATGGCTGTCAGGAGTGTTGCTCAAACCTGGTATTCCTCCCTTCGACCAGGAACGATCACTTCATGGCAAAAGCTGAAGGACATGTTGTTAACCAGTTTCCAAGGGTTTCAGACAAAGCCGGTCACTGCTCAGGCCCTGTTCCAATGCACTCAGGATCATGAAGAATACCTTCAGGCGTATGTCAGAAGGTTCTTGCGTTTGAGGGCGCAGGCACCAACGGTGCCCAATGAAATTGTCATCGAGGCCATGATCAAGGGTCTTCGTCCTGGACCCTCAGCTCAATACTTTGCTAGGAAGCCTCCTCAAACTTTGGAGAAGCTGCTCCAGAAAATGGACGAGTACATTCGTGTTGACAACGATTTTCGCCAACGAAGGGAGGAGGCTTTCAGATTTTCTGAAATGACCAGGGGCTTCGGAGGAAGATTCTATCCGAGGCATGTCAGGTCCATCCACAACTCTACTCAAAATGATGATAAGGGGAGTCAGCAGCACAGGCCGCAGTGCTCCTCACAAGCTTCGGGGCAACAACAAAGTTTCTTCCGGCCACCAGCTCCAAGAGGCAGAGGCGCCAGGGGCTTCGGCGGAAGATTTGGAGATCAACCAAGGAGAATGTTTTGCTTATTCTGTGGTGAAAACAAGGGCCATACCACCAGGATGTGCCATGTTACCATCCAGAAGCAAAAGGAGATAACCGAAGCTGCAGCGCAACAAGCTCAGCCGAAGCAGGTCATGCATACTGCTTCGTACCATCCGCCTTACATCCCAGAATACATAGGCAACCACCCTGCAGTTTCTGTTGCTTCGGCGAGTCAACCTCAAGCTTCCTGGCAACAGCCTCCGCCTCCACCACCGTTGCAACAAGGCCAACGGCCAGAAGGGAGCCAATATGCTCCACACCAAAGGGATCTCAGAGAACAATCCGAAGCTCGCACAGTCAATAGCACTGTGCCAGAGTCGAAGCACATCTATTGACAAATATCCTACTAGTTTTTTCCATTCAGTTCTATTTTCTGTGTAATAAAGGACATTGTTTAGATTTCATGCAAAAGATTCTTTGCTTGCTACAAGGAAAATGTATTTTTTCAGGTTTAAGTTGTTGAAGCTTAAAAATTTGCGATAACAAGGAGGACCTTCGAATTATCGAAAATCCTTCGAAGCAACAAAAAGTCGTTCTAAGGAACGCAGAGTAAGACTTGCTAAAATCACAAAAAGCCGTTCCAAAGGGAACGCAGTGTAAGTTTTCTGCTCCAAAGTCGTTCCAAAGGGAATGCAGAGCATACAGCGAAAAGTCAACGCTGATACCGCCTAAGTAAAAGGCGAAGAAGCTCCAAAGTCGTTCCTAAGGGAATGCAGAGCTTACAGCGAAAAGTCAACGCTGATACCGTCTAAGTAAAAGGCGAAGAAGCTCCAAAGACGTTCCTAAGGAAATGCAGAGCTTATAGCGAAAAGTCAGCGCTGATACAAAGATATTTTGTGTTTTACGGGGATATGTGTGTATCTTCGGAACAAATGTCATCTACATAACATAGCATCATCACATCATTTTGCATAGCATAAGCATCATACATCATGTTGCATATGGCAAAAGAAGGGGACACAGTATCAACCTTCGAAAGGACGCTTTGAGAAAGTGAAAATCGTGCAAAGTCACAAGGGAATACAATGTTGATTTTCGGAATACAGCTTCGGAGAATGTTTTCACGAAGCATGGACGTGCTTCATCAGAGTAATATCGAAATTGTACAGCTTCGGAGAATGTTTTCACGAAGCATGGACGTGCTTCATCAGAGTAATATCGAAATTGTACAGCTTCGGAGAATGTTTTCACGAAGCGTGGACATGCTTCATGAGAATAGTATTAAAGGAGAATGTCTTCTTCACGAAGCATGAAAAGAAGGAAAGGTGTTTTTTCGCCGAAGGC
Organism: Zea luxurians; assembly: GCA_029449295.1. Taxonomy (NCBI): domain Eukaryota; kingdom Viridiplantae; phylum Streptophyta; class Magnoliopsida; order Poales; family Poaceae; genus Zea; species Zea luxurians. The sequence continues at coordinate 97,821,689 of JAOPSE010000003.1, forward strand.
TCAAAAATGGTATGTATGTAGAATTTCATGCATCGTAAAGAATTGAATAATGAAAAGAGACTTGTATATTACATTCAAATGTACAAAATATTACATATATCACACTTCAAATGTTTTTTCTAATAACATCTAGTCTTCTCTTAGTACTACTTCGGCAGCCTCATTTAGAAGTTGTTCAACAACTTTATCCATGATAGCTTCGGCCATTTGTTTAATTTCGTCATCCCCTTTCGTGTGAGGGTCAGCAGACGATCCAGCAGGTTCTGAGGGAAGAGAATATATGTCTATGTTACTATTACAAACCATAAGCAAGTTCGAAAATCAAAAATTACAACAGACCTAAAAACCACTAGTTGGTACCTATTTGGCTTTTGGGCTCTGCGCTTTTTTCAGCGGCCTTGGCTACTTCCCTAGCATCATGGATACCTTGCTCGCTTCTTCGAACAATTTCCTGGGCCATTTCTCGGCCACCATTGTCCCAGACGTCGGTGAAAAATTTTCCACCAACCTGGCTAGCTTCGGACGAGGGGTCTTTAATATCTTCAGCGGATAAAGTGGCTTCGGATTGCGCAAGAAGCTTAACATGATCGCAGCCTTTTTTCTCCAGCATAGTAGCAACCCCCCTGGCACCCGAGAAGGCGCAAATGTCTCCACGACTGTTCAGAATTTCTTTGAAGGCTTTGAAAGGGAAATGTGCCCTTGGGCCATTTCTAAGTATTTTGGTGATTTAGTGACCAACACAGGTGCCTAATTGTAAAATGGAACAAAGTACAAATCATGGAGTAAAGGTATGTTTCTAATCCGTAGTACATTGGTTTTGTGGACTAACATATTTGTCTAAGTGTTAGAAACAGAAAGAAGAAAAAGAGAAAAGGGGAGAGAAAGACTTGGCTGTGTGCAGCCAAGGCTCAGCTCGGTCTGGAGCACCGGACTGTCCGGTGTGCACCGGACAGTGTCCGGTGCGCCAGGCTGACTCGGCTCGAACTGGCCGCTCTCGGGAATTCGCCGACGGCGTACGGCTAAAATTCACCGGACTGTCCGGTGTGCACCGGACTGTCCGGTGAGCCAACGGTCGGCCAGGGCCAACGGTCGGCCGCGCAATCCGCGCGAGACACGTGGCCGAGCCAACGGTCGGAAGACGGCACCGGACTGTCCGGTGTGCACCGGACTGTCCGGTGCGCCAACGGCTCTCAGATCTCCGCCGGTCTGCAACGGTCGGGAAGCGCTGGATAAGGAAAGAAATCGGTCACCGGACATGTCCGGTGTGCACCGGACTGTCCGGTGCACCCGACGACAGAAGGCAAGGATGGCCTTCCGGATTTGCTCTCAACGGCTCCTAGCTGCCTTGGGGCTATAAAAGGAGCCCCTAGGCGCATGGAGGAGAGACACAAGCAACCTTTGAGCATTCTTGATCATCCACACTAAGTCTCTGCGCATTCGTTTGTGTTTCTAAGTGATTCGAGCTCTGTTCTAAGTGAGAACTCTGAGATAGTCTTGTGAGCTCGATTCTTGGCCGTGTGTGTGCGCTTTTGTTGTGGATTTGTGTGTGTTGCTTCCCTCCCTTACTCTGTGCTTTCTTTGTGATCATATACTTGTAAGGGCAAGAGACTCCAATTTGTGGAGATTCCTTGCAAACGGGATAGTGAAAGGAAAAGCAAAACACCGTGGTATTCAAGTGGGTCTTTGGACCGCTTGAGAGGGGTTGATTGCAACCCTCGTCCGTTGGGACGCCACAACGTGGAAGTAGGCAAGCATTGGCTTGGCCGAACCACGGGATAAACCACCGTGTCACCTCTGTCTTGATCTCTTGTGGTATTGTGTTTTGTTGAGACTTCACCTTAGCCACTTGGCAATAATCGTGCTAACACATAACAAGTTTTTGTGGCTTAAGTTTGAAGTTTTTACAGGATCACCTATTCACCCCCCCTCTAGGTGCTCTCAATTGGTATCGGAGCCGTTCTATTCACAAAGGGACTAACCGCCTGAATAGATGGATCCTAAGGGGAAGGGTATTGTGATCAACGGCAAAGAAAAGGAGACCTTCGTTAACGAGCCGAAGGACGACAAGCCTACCGACTCCGGCTCGGGCCATAGACGAAAGGAAGGGAAGAAGAAGAAGACGAGGCGTATCAAGGAGATCATCTACTACGACGATAGTGATGAATCCACTTCTTCCCAAAAGGACGACGACAACGACTACAGGAAGACGGTCAATTCGAACTTTTCATTTGATTATTCCCGTATTCAACATAGTTCGAATTCGCATTTGCTTTCCATTCCTCTTGGCAAACCTCCACACTTCGATGGGGAGGACTACGGATTTTGGAGTCACAAAATGCGTAGTCACTTATTCTCTCTCCATCCTAGCATATGGGAGATTGTGGAGAACGGAATGAAATTCGATAGCTCGGATAGCCCTATGCTTATAAATGAACAGATTCATAAAAATGCACAGGCTACTACTGTTCTCTTAGCATCTTTGTGCAGGGAAGAGTACAATAAGGTGAGCGGCTTGGACAATGCCAAGCAGATATGGGACACCCTCAAGATCTCTCACGAGGGGAACGACATCACCATGCTCACCAAGATGGAGTTGGTGGAGGGCGAGCTTGGACGGTTCGCCATGATAAGGGGAGAGGAGCCAACTCAGACGTACAACCGGCTCAAGACCCTTATCAACAAAATAAGGAGCTACGGAAGCACGCGTTGGACGGATCACGATGTCGTCCGCCTAATGCTCAGGTCCTTTACCGTACTTGATCCTCATCTCGTGAACAATATTCGTGAGAATCCCAGGTACACGATGATGACGCCCGAGGAAGTGCTTGGAAAATTCGTAAGCGGGCGGATGATGATCAAGGAGGCAAGATACGTCGACGAAGCGTTGAACGGTCCGATCAACGAGCCGCAACCCCTTGCTCTCAAGGCAACACGAAGCAAGGAGGCGCTACCTAGCAAGGTGGCACAGATTGAGGCGGCTGGCCTTAATGATGAAGAGATGGCTCTCATCATTAAAAGATTCAAGACGGTGCTTAAAGGTCACAAGGGACAACCAAGCAAGACCAAAGCCAAGGGGAAGCGCTCATGCTTCAAATGCGGTAAGCTTGGTCATTTCATTGCTAACTGTCCCGATAATGAAAGTGACCAGGAAAAGGGGAACAAAAGAGAGAAGAAGAAGCAATACAAGAAGGCAAAGGGCGAGGCGCATCTAGGAAAGGAGTGGGACTCGGATTGCTCCTCCTCCGACTCCGACAACGAAGGACTCGCCGCCACTGCCTTCAACAAATCGGCTCTCTTCCCCAACGAGCGTCTCACTTGCCTTATGGCAAGGGAGAAGAAGGTGAGTACTCAAGACTCCACTTATGCTTCTTCTAGTGATAGTGAGTCTAGTGACGATGATGACATAGATTATTCTTGCTTGTTCAAAGGCTTAGATAGATCTAAGATAGATAAAATCAATGAATTGATTGATGCTTTGAATGAAAAGGATAGGCTTTTAGAGAAGCAAGAGGATTTATTGTATGATGAACATGATAAGTTTATAGAGGCACAAAAATCATATGCTTTAGAAGTGAAAAGAAATGAAGTGCTTTCTAGTGAAATATCTTCTTGTCATGAAACCATTGCTACTTTACAAAGTGTTAACCATGATTTAAATGCTAAATTAGAAGTAACAAATAAATCTAAGTCTTGTGTTGAAAATGTTACAATTTGCACTAGGTGTAAAGATTTTGATGTTAACACTTGTAGCAAACACTTAGTTTCAATTTCAAAACTAAAAGATGAAGTGGCTAGTCTTAATGCTCAACTTAAGACTAGCAAGAGTGAAGTTGAAAAGATAAAATTTGCAAGGGATGCCTATACAATTGGAAGACATCCCTCAATTAAGGATGGGCTTGGCTTCAAGAGGGAAGCCAAGAACTTAACAAGCCATAAGGCTCCCATCTTCGTCAAGGAGAAGGGGAAGGCCCCGATGGCTAGTAATGCTAAAAAGAATCATGCTTTTATGTATTATGATAGGAGACATGCTAGAAATGCTTATAATCATTTTGATTCACATGTTTATGATTCTCATGCAATGTTTGCTTCTAGTTCTTCTTATAATCATGGTAGAGATATGTGTAGGAGAAATGTTGTACATATGCCTAGGAGAGATATTGCTCATGTACCTAGAAAGAATGTTATTCATGCTCCTAGGAAAGTAGTGAATGAACCTTCTACCATTTATTATGCTTGTAATGCTCCCTTTGCTATTTGTAGAAAGGGTAAGAAGGTAGTTGCTAGGAAATTAGGGGCTAGATGCAAGGGAGATAAATCTTGCATTTGGGTTCCTAAAGACATTTGTGCTAACCTTGCAGGACCCAACATGAGTTGGGTACCTAAGACCCAAGCCTAAATTTGCCTTGCAGGTTTATGCATCCGGGGGTTCAAGCTGGATTATCGACAGCGGATGCACAAACCATATGACGGGGGAGAAGAAGATGTTCACCTCCTACGTCAAAAATAAGGATTCCCAAGATTCAATTATATTCGGTGATGGGAATCAAGGCAAGGTAAAAGGGTTAGGTAAAATTGCAATTTCTAATGAGCATTCTATATCAAATGTATTCCTAGTGGAGAGTCTTGGATATAATTTGCTATCTGTTAGTCAATTATGTCAAATGGGATATAATTGTTTATTTACAAATGTAGATGTGTCTGTCTTTAGAAGATGTGATGGTTCACTAGCTTTTAAGGGTGTACTAGACGGCAAGCTTTACTTAGTTGATTTTGCAAAAGAAGAGGCCGGTCTAGATGCATGCTTAATGGCTAAGACTTGCATGGGCTGGCTGTGGCATCGCCGCTTAGCACATGTGGGGATGAAGAATCTCCACAAGCTTCTAAAGGGAGAACACGTGATAGGTCTAACCAATGTTTATTTCGAAAAAGATAGACCTTGTGCAGCTTGTCAGGCAGGTAAACAAGTTGGAGGAGCACATCACAGCAAGAATGTGATGACCACGTCAAGACCTCTGGAGCTGCTGCATATGGACCTCTTCGGACCCGTCGCCTATCTAAGCATAGGAGGAAGTAAGTATGGTTTAGTTATTGTTGATGACTTTTCCCGCTTCACTTGGGTGTTCTTTTTGCAGGATAAGTCTGAAACCCAAGGGACCCTCAAGCGCTTCCTCAGGAGAGCTCAAAATGAGTTTGAGCTCAAGGTGAAGAAGATTAGGAGCGACAACGGGTCCGAGTTCAAGAACCTTCAAGTGGAGGAGTTTCTTGAGGAGGAAGGGATCAAGCACGAGTTCTCCGCTCCCTACACACCACAACAAAATGGTGTGGTAGAGAGGAAGAACAGGACGCTAATCGATATGGCGAGGACGATGCTTGGAGAGTTCAAGACCCCCGAGTGCTTTTGGTCGGAAGCCGTGAACACGGCTTGCCACGCCATCAACAGGGTCTACCTTCACCGCCTCCTCAAGAAGACGTCATATGAGCTACTAACCGGTAACAAACCCAATGTATCGTACTTTCGTGTTTTTGGGAGCAAGTGCTACATTCTAGTGAAGAAGGGTAGAAATTCTAAGTTTGCTCCCAAAGCTGTAGAAGGGTTTTTATTAGGTTATGATTCAAATACAAAGGCGTATAGGGTCTTCAACAAATCATCGGGTTTGGTTGAAGTCTCTAGCAACGTTGTATTTGATGAGACTAATGGCTCTCCAAGAGAGCAAGTTGTTGATTGTGATGATGTAGATGAAGAAGATGTTCCAACGGCCGCTATACGAACCATGGCGATTGGAGACGTTCGGCCACAGGAACAAGATGAACGAGATCAACCTTCTTCCTCAACGACGGTGCATCCCCCACCTCAAGACGATGAACAGGTTCATCAAAAGGAGGCGTGTGATCAAGGGGGAGCACAAGATGATCACGTGATGGAGGAAGAAGCGCAACCGGCACCTCCAACCCAAGTTCGAGCGATGATTCAAAGGGATCATCCCGTCGACCAAATTCTGGGTGACATTAGCAAGGGAGTAACTACTCGGTCTCGATTAGTTAATTTTTGTGAACATTACTCTTTTGTCTCCTCTATTGAGCCTTTCAGGGTAGAGGAGGCCTTGCTAGATCCGGATTGGGTGTTGGCCATGCAGGAGGAACTTAATAACTTCAAGCGCAACGAAGTTTGGACGCTGGTGCCTCGTCCCAAGCAAAATGTTGTGGGAACCAAGTGGGTGTTCCGCAATAAACAGGACGAGCACGGGGTGGTGACGAGGAACAAGGCTCGACTTGTGGCAAAAGGTTATGCCCAAGTCGCAGGTTTGGACTTTGAGGAGACTTTTGCTCCTGTGGCTAGGCTAGAGTCCATTCGTATCTTGCTAGCATATGCCGCTCACCATTCTTTCAGGTTGTACCAAATGGATGTGAAGAGCGCGTTCCTCAACGGGCCAATAAAGGAGGAGGTGTACGTGGAGCAACCCCCTGGCTTCGAGGATGAGCGGTACCCCGACCACGTGTGTAAGCTCTCTAAGGCGCTCTATGGACTTAAGCAAGCCCCAAGAGCATGGTATGAATGTCTTAGAGATTTTTTAATTGCTAATGCTTTCAAGGTTGGGAAAGCCGATCCAACTCTTTTCACTAAGACTTGTAATGGTGATTTGTTTGTGTGCCAAATTTATGTCGATGACATAATATTTGGTTCTACTAATCAAAAGTCTTGTGAAGAGTTTAGCAGGGTGATGACGCAGAAATTCGAGATGTCGATGATGGGCGAGTTGAACTACTTCCTTGGGTTCCAAGTGAAGCAACTCAAGGACGGCACCTTCATCTCCCAAACGAAGTACACGCAAGATCTGCTAAAGAGGTTTGGGATGAAGGACGCCAAGCCCGCAAAGACGCCGATGGGAACCGACGGACACACCGACCTCAACAAAGGAGGTAAGTCCGTTGATCAAAAGGCATACCGGTCAATGATAGGGTCTTTACTTTATTTATGTGCTAGTAGACCGGATATTATGCTTAGCGTATGCATGTGTGCTAGATTTCAATCCGATCCTAAGGAGTGTCACTTGGTGGCGGTGAAGCGAATTCTTAGATATTTAGTCGCTACGCCTTGCTTCGGGATCTGGTATCCAAAGGGGTCTAACTTTGACTTAATTGGGTACTCAGATTCCGACTATGCTGGATGTAAGGTCGATAGGAAGAGTACATCGGGGACGTGCCAATTCTTAGGAAGGTCCCTGGTGTCATGGAACTCTAAGAAACAAACCTCCGTTGCCCTATCCACCGCTGAGGCCGAGTACGTTGCCGCAGGTCAGTGTTGCGCGCAACTACTTTGGATGAGGCAAACCCTCCGGGACTTTGGCTACAATCTGAGCAAAGTCCCACTCCTATGTGACAATGAGAGTGCTATCCGAATAGCGGAAAATCCTGTTGAGCACAGCCGCACAAAGCACATTGACATCCGGCATCACTTTTTGAGAGACCACCAGCAAAAGGGAGATATCGAAGTGTTTTATGTTAGCACCGAGAACCAGCTAGCCGATATCTTTACCAAGCCTTTAGATGAGAAGACCTTTTGCAGGCTGCGTAGTGAGCTAAATGTCTTAGATTCGCGGAACTTGGATTGAAATATAGCATACATGTATTTATGCCTTTGATCACGTTCATTCTGCATTTTGTTGCTTATTATGGTACTCAAGTTGTACAAACACTCCCTGGACCTCACAAGTCCGTTGCAATGTGATGCACATGTTTAGGGGGAGATGTGTTACAACTTGACCCTTTGAGACTAACCATATGTGTAACACCCGGTTTTAAAGAACAAAGCCGGGTGCATCTCATACATGCGCCAAAGAAGACAACATATATAATAACAGAGTGTATAGAGATAAATGTCATAAAACATCAGAGTATTTATTACATAGCGGAAGACTTATTACAAAATAATGATAAATGTAAAACAAACTAAGGATCGACGGCGCCAATGTCGACTGGGAAACGCCACCTAGATCAGATCGAACTCCTCAGTGTTAGGCGGCTCCTCCTGAACCACCTGCTCTTCTCCTGTGGGGGGGGGTGTGAGACAGCAAGAGTGAGCTCACATACGATCATAGCTCAACAAGTCGTGGGGAATAATGTGACATGAACTCACCAAAGGTGGGAGTTCATGAAGTGTAAGGCTGATCAATGAAATAAAGGCTGAAGCTGAGCATTGCTTTTATAAGTTGGTCAAAATTTTATTAGCAGTTACTAAGTGTAAGTAAATACCAAACCATAGTAATAATAAGTAAAAGTAATAATAAAATAATCCCAAATGCAATGAAATGACAGGTTAAGTTTAAGTTCCATAATTTAATCATGTGAGTGTCCGAGCCGCTCTTGACCGTGAGCACGGCTAGTATACCAGTTTTACACTCTGCAGAGGTTGCGCATCTTTACCCACAAGTCGTGTTACCCATCTGCCACAGAGTTGATCAGACTCCATACACCTCTACCTAGGAAGCGAGGCAGGGTACCACTACGAGGCCTTTACAAAGTTCCACTAGCTTCAGACTACCCGCTACAGTTTATGGGAAGATCCAGTAAAGGGTTCCTGGCTGATAGCCATCGCAGCAAAATCAACCAGGGACCTCCCCGCACTGACCTCTCCCCTACTGCCCTTGCCCCTTTCGGGTAAGGTAGCCCTCCCCTAGCTTTCCTAGTTAATCAGCCAAGGGCGTCCCATTCCACCCTTGTGGTAGCACTGTTTTCCCGGGTGGTTCTCCATGTTCCCATTAACATAATGATCTTAACATGAACAAGGAATAATAAAACAGATAACAATGAATAGTATAACAATGAGTGATGTATATCTTTATACCCAAATCCACATAAAGCAATAGCATGTACTACCCAAAACTTTAGTAGTAAAACCAGTGGTGAAGCAAGGTATAAAGATAGTCAAAATCTAGGGCATCCTATTGGGTCCCGTCAAAATTATCCTATGCAGATCATTATGAATAATAAGAACATGAATGGGTAAAAGAAGTGATCAAGGGCACAACTTGCCTTCAACGAGCTCCTGCTCAGCTACTTCAACTTGTTGAAGCTCAGGTTCCACAGTGGGTTGCTCGTCTACTCGCATCAATACAATACATACATGGCATAACATAAATTAACATCACATCAAACATGCAAATAGAATATACAGTATTAAACTAGGCATTAAAATAAGATTACAGGAACTGGAATCATCAAATTTGGAGTTATATATTTTAAGTTATGGATTTTCTAAGGTTTTATGCATTTAAGACAAGATTAAGTGAAAGAATAATTTTAATGTGTTTGTCATGTCAGAACAGAGGCACTAATGGGTAGACAATAATTTTATGAAAATTTAGGAACTGGAATGGTCTAATTTGGAGTTCATGTGCATTTACTATGAATTAAACAAGTTTTGACATTTATTTTTGCACTAAAAATTAATTTCTGATATTAATTTCTGATTTTTAAAGTTCTCTGGATCGGGCCTCAATTACAGGAAACTGCAGGGGCTAGACGGCAAAATACCCTAGACTCAGAGCGCTATGCAGTAGGACGGCGGGTTGAATCACCTAAAATAGAGGGTCTCTTTTGCAAAACTACAAGCCGAAGCGGTATGAAGCCATTTCGGCCGTCCGATCTAAGGCGTGCGCTCCAGATTAGATCTGGCCGCCCACGAAGGGGGTACGCAACGCGGTCCGCCCGATCTGCAATCTACGGCGAAGATTTAATTACCCTGGAACTCCCACGACCCGTCCGATCTAATCCAGCGGTCAGGATCACACGCGTGAAGGGGTACGTTGTGTTCTAATCCAGGCCGTCCGCTAGGATTTCAACGGTCAGGAGACCGTCTTCCTTCCCCCCCGCCGCAAAAACAGTGGCGCCGCCGCCCCAACACGGCGGAACCTCGCCGGACGCCATCGATTCCCCGCATCGGAGCGCAAATCTCCAAATTCAACTGCCCTACACTTCGACCAATGAAAGGCGGAGAAGATGGTACACCAATTACCTCGATTTGCGGCGAGGAATTCCCTGTCCACGCGATGGCGCGGTCCCGCGGCGGAGCTCCAACAACGGTGAGCGATTGCCGAACCTCCGATGCGCAAGACACCCCGGCAGTGAGGGTAAAACCTTCCCGGGCGCCCCACTCTTCGCCTGGACGGTTTCTCAAGGCCAAGTCGGCGGTGTGCGCCCGAGTCGGCTGCGGCGGCAAACTTCCCCGGCGCTCGAGCTCTCTCTCTCTCTCGTACCGCCAAATCGGCTGTGACGGTGAACGACACTCGCGGAATCGTCGAGCACGAAGGGAGGAGCGCAATGAAAGGGGCTGCCGCACGGTGAAGCTCTTATGCCGCGGAGGAGCACGCCACGGCGGAGATTCCGGCCCAAGCTTCGGCGGCCGTTGAGGCGATTCGAGCGCGGCGCGTACGTGAGGACGCTGACGAGACGGACCCACCAGTCGGCGCGTTCGGGCGTTGGTAAGCTGGCTTTGGGGGCCCGCGCGCCAGAGACAGGATGAGAGCGAGGGCCCGAGGCGGAGTCAATGACAAACGGGCCCACGTGACAGTGGAACCCAAACCCCGGTCGAGCGCGCGTCAGCGGAGGCTGAGGGAATGGCCAGTGGGGCCCACTTGCCAGTGTGATATCGCGCAGCAGGAAAGGGGGATTCTTGGGCCGCGCAGTGAAGGTTAGGGAGTGGGCCGAAATAGGAGCAGCCGGCCCATATGAAGTTTTATCCTTTTTCTTTTATTTATTCATTTTTTTTTTCTATTTCCTTTCCTCCCTTTCCATTCCAAATTTAATCCTGGTTTAAATTTAAACTTGTGACAAACTTCTCCTCAAATTATATTGTGAGATTAGAAGTACTAATTTTAGAAATATAACTATACATATATTATTTATATTTTCATATCCCTTCTCTTTTCCTTTATTTTCAAACCTAATTTCAATTTAGGGTTTAATCCAACTTAGTCATTATTGTATTTTTATTATTATCCTTATTATTTTTATTCAATGCTCAAACATAAAAACTCCAACATATGCACTTTCTTTTATTTTAGAATCATTGTTTTATTTGGTCACACTCAATTACATAGGTGCTCTTTTTATGATGCATATAAGACACACAAAAAATGAGAATAACTCTCTATTATTCCTGGTATACAATTTGGAGTATTACAAATCCTACCCCCCTTAAAAATAATCTCGTCCTCGAGATTTAAGAAGGACTAGGGAAAAGATGGGGAAAATCTATACGAAGCTCTTCTTCTCTTTCCCAAGTGGCCTCATCTTCACCATGGTGACTCCATTGAACTTTGCACATCTTTATCACCTTGTTTCTTGTAACTCGAGTCAAAGTGTCCAGAATCTTAATAGGGTACTCAGCATAAGTCAAATCATCTTGAACACTAAGGTCTTCCATTGGTAGTTGCTCCTCAGGTACCCTGAGGCACTTCTTCAGCTGAGATACATGGAATACATCATGTACATCTGACAGATGATCGGGTAACTCCAGTTGATATGCAACTTCACCCACTCGCTTTAAAATCAAGAAAGGTCCAATGAAGCGAGGGGACAACTTTCCCTTAACTTTAAATCTCCTCATACCACGAAGTGGTGACACCTTCAAATAGACATGATCACCCTCCATAAACTCCAGGAGTCTTCTCCTATTATCAGCATAGCTCTTTTGCCTGGATTGTGCAACTCTCAAATTTTCTCTTATCATTTGTACTTGCTCTTCTGCCTCTTGAATCAATTCAGGCCCAAAGAACTGTCTCTCTCCAGTCTGATCCCAATACAGGGGAGTCCTGCACTTTCTGCCATACAAAGCCTCGAATGGAGACATCTTCAAACTGGCCTGGTAACTATTATTATAAGAGAACTCAGCATACGGTAAACTCTTCTCCCAGCTGCCACCATGTTTAAGAGCACAAGCTCTTAACATATCTTCCAGCACTTGATTAGTTCTCTCTGTCTGTCCATCAGTCTGGGGATGGTAGGCTGAACTGAAATTCAACTTTGTATCCAAGCTTTCATGCAACTTCTTCCAAAATCGAGAAGTAAATTGTGATCCTCGATCAGACACTATCTTCTTAGGCACTCCATGTAGACAAACTATCCGAGTCATATACAATTCTGCTAGCTTGGCTCCCGTGTAACTGGTCCTCACAGGTATAAAATGAGCCACCTTTGTCAATCTGTCCACAATTACCCAAATAGAGTCATATCCTGCTGGAGTGCGAGGTAGTCCAACAATGAAATCCATACCAATTTCTTCCCATTTCCACTCGGGTATCTTTAATGGGTGCAATAGTCCAGCGGGTCTTTGATGTTCAGCCTTAACTCTTTGACACACATCACACTTAGCCACATGAGCAGCCACATCTCTTTTCAGTCCATACCACCAATACTTTTGCTTCAAATCTTGGTACATCTTAGTGCTTCCAGGGTGGATGGAATAATCAGAATCATGAGCTTCTTTCAATATAGTCTCCCGGAGGCTATCGATCTCTGGAACACATATCCGATCTTTGAACCATATGGTACCTTGCTCATCCTCCGTGAACTCCGGAACTCTTCCTTCAGTAATAAGATCCTTAATCTCTTGAATCTTAGCATCTCCAACCTGACCTTTACGAATTTCTTGCTCCAAGGTAGGTCCCAACTCAATGGTAACTCCTTCAGTATGAGTAACAATTCCCAAATTGAGTCTCTCAAAGTCTTTTGCTAATTCGTCAGGTAGCTGGACAACAAAAGCGGAGTGAACATGTTCCTTCCGACTCAAGGCATCTGCAACCAAATTTGCCTTGCCTGGGTGATAGTGAATCTCCAAGTCATAATCCTTAATGAGCTCCAACCAACGACGCTGTCTGAGGTTGAGATCCTTCTGAGTGAATATATACTTCAAACTCTTATGATCCGTGTATACTTGGCACTTAGTCCCCATAATGTAGTGTCTCCAAATCTTCAGTGCATGCACAACTGCTGCTAATTCCAAGTCATGAGTGGGGTAGTTCAATTCATGCTTCCGCAACTGACGAGATGCATAGGCAATCACATGTCCATCTTGCATGAGCACACATCCAAGTCCTTGGCCACATGCATCACAATAAATGTCAAATCCTTTCTGTAGATCTGGCATAACCAATACTGGTGGAGACATTAATCTTTCCTTCAATTGATCAAAGCTCTCTTGACATTTCTCATCCCACTTAAACTCTTTTCCTTTCTCCAAAAGCGAGGTCATAGGCTTAGCAATCTTAGAAAATCCCTCGATAAATCTCCGATAATATCCTGCGAGTCCCAAGAAACTCCGAATCTCCGTAACTGTAGTGGGCACTCTCCACTCCATAATCTCCTTGACTTTAGCAGGATCCACTGCTATTCCTCCATTAGAAATAATATGACCAAGAAATGGCACCTTGTCAATCCAAAACTCACACTTGCTAAACTTAGCGTAGAGCTCATTATCTCGTAACTTCTGTAGCACCAACCTTAAATGTTCTTCATGGTCACTCTCATTCTTAGAATAGATAAGAATATCGTCGATGAATACCACGACGAACCTGTCCAAATACTCCATAAACACCTTATTCATCAAATTCATGAAGTAAGCTGGTGCATTGGTCAATCCAAACGACATAACAGTAAACTCATATAATCCATATCGAGTCGAGAAAGCCGTCTTGGGTATATCCGATGGTTTAATCCTCATCTGATGGTAACCCGATCGGAGATCAATCTTCGAGAATACTCTAGCACCTCGCATCTGATCAAATAAATCCTCAATACGGGGCAACGGATACTTGTTCTTCACAGTAACATCATTAAGGGACCAATAATCCACACACATCTCTTGTGATCCATCCTCCTTCTGTACAAACGTACCGGTGCTTCCCAAAGTGAGGAACTCGGACGAATGTACCCAGCCTCTTGTAACTCCGTTAACTGCTTCTTAAGCTCCTTCAACTCTTCTACGGACATTCTATATGGCCGTTTAGAAATAGGAGCAGTCCCAGGTAAGAGATTAATGATGAACTCAACTTTCATATCTGGTGGCATCCCTAATAACTCCTTTGGAAAGACATCCGAAAAATCTCTAACTGCACGGATGTTGTCACCCACAAACTTCTCATCTACTAAGAATGCCGCTAGTCTGATGGTGGTAGTTACTGAAATCTCAACTTCGAATCTTTCTCCTTTGGCACTGGTGAGTTCTAAGGTTCCCTTAGCCTAGTGTATAAACTGTCCTTGCCTTTCTTAACCATGACATACCAAGGATCAAGTCTATACTGCTCTCTTCTAACAGTATAGGGGTAGCCCATCTGGGTTAGGAACACAGGGAAAGAAGGAAGATTTATAGACAAGGCGAGTAATTACGAGAAATGTTACTACGGGGGATTTATTAGCTAAGTAGATTAGTGCGTTATCCACTAAAGCTAATACATTACCTTATGGTGGTACATGCTAAGATGCCCAACTATAATGTTTCAATCAATCAAAGAAGCAAATCAAACATTGATCATCAGAACAATCAACCAACATTTTTTTAATAGAGAAAATAGTTTTGATTTGATCTTAGGTCTCCTATCTCTTAAAAATGTCATAGGGGTAGGGATTCCAAGGTGTGAAATCCATCTTGTCTCAGAGTAGAAAAGGTAAGAATGATCAGAGGAGAACAGTAGAAGGTGAGACAGGATCAAGATAAGTGTAGAAAGAATCAGAGTAAGGTGAGTGTAGAATGAACCAGAATGAGATAAGTAGGTAAGGGTTTATCCATTCTATCTAGGTTTCGTCCTACAGTCAACATTTCCTCTGATACCACTTCTGTAACACCCGGTTTTAAAGAACAAAGCCGGGTGCATCTCATACATGCGCCAAAGAAGACAACATATATAATAACAGAGTGTATAGAGATAAATGTCATAAAACATCAGAGTATTTATTACATAGCGGAAGACTTATTACAAAATAATGATAAATGTAAAACAAACTAAGGATCGACGGCGCCAATGTCGACTGGGAAACGCCACCTAGATCAGATCGAACTCCTCAGTGTTAGGCGGCTCCTCCTGAACCACCTGCTCTTCTCCTGTGGGGGGGGTGTGAGACAGCAAGAGTGAGCTCACATACGATCATAGCTCAACAAGTCGTGGGGAATAATGTGACATGAACTCACCAAAGGTGGGAGTTCATGAAGTGTAAGGCTGATCAATGAAATAAAGGCTGAAGCTGAGCATTGCTTTTATAAGTTGGTCAAAATTTTATTAGCAGTTACTAAGTGTAAGTAAATACCAAACCATAGTAATAATAAGTAAAAGTAATAATAAAATAATCCCAAATGCAATGAAATGACAGGTTAAGTTTAAGTTCCATAATTTAATCATGTGAGTGTCCGAGCCGCTCTTGACCGTGAGCACGGCTAGTATACCAGTTTTACACTCTGCAGAGGTTGCGCATCTTTACCCACAAGTCGTGTTACCCATCTGCCACAGAGTTGATCAGACTCCATACACCTCTACCTAGGAAGCGAGGCAGGGTACCACTACGAGGCCTTTACAAAGTTCCACTAGCTTCAGACTACCCGCTACAGTTTATGGGAAGATCCAGTAAAGGGTTCCTGGCTGATAGCCATCGCAGCAAAATCAACCAGGGACCTCCCCGCACTGACCTCTCCCCTACTGCCCTTGCCCCTTTCGGGTAAGGTAGCCCTCCCCTAGCTTTCCTAGTTAATCAGCCAAGGGCGTCCCATTCCACCCTTGTGGTAGCACTGTTTTCCCGGGTGGTTCTCCATGTTCCCATTAACATAATGATCTTAACATGAACAAGGAATAATAAAACAGATAACAATGAATAGTATAACAATGAGTGATGTATATCTTTATACCCAAATCCACATAAAGCAATAGCATGTACTACCCAAAACTTTAGTAGTAAAACCAGTGGTGAAGCAAGGTATAAAGATAGTCAAAATCTAGGGCATCCTATTGGGTCCCGTCAAAATTATCCTATGCAGATCATTATGAATAATAAGAACATGAATGGGTAAAAGAAGTGATCAAGGGCACAACTTGCCTTCAACGAGCTCCTGCTCAGCTACTTCAACTTGTTGAAGCTCAGGTTCCACAGTGGGTTGCTCGTCTACTCGCATCAATACAATACATACATGGCATAACATAAATTAACATCACATCAAACATGCAAATAGAATATACAGTATTAAACTAGGCATTAAAATAAGATTACAGGAACTGGAATCATCAAATTTGGAGTTATATATTTTAAGTTATGGATTTTCTAAGGTTTTATGCATTTAAGACAAGATTAAGTGAAAGAATAATTTTAATGTGTTTGTCATGTCAGAACAGAGGCACTAATGGGTAGACAATAATTTTATGAAAATTTAGGAACTGGAATGGTCTAATTTGGAGTTCATGTGCATTTACTATGAATTAAACAAGTTTTGACATTTATTTTTGCACTAAAAATTAATTTCTGATATTAATTTCTGATTTTTAAAGTTCTCTGGATCGGGCCTCAATTACAGGAAACTGCAGGGGCTAGACGGCAAAATACCCTAGACTCAGAGCGCTATGCAGTAGGACGGCGGGTTGAATCACCTAAAATAGAGGGTCTCTTTTGCAAAACTACAAGCCGAAGCGGTATGAAGCCATTTCGGCCGTCCGATCTAAGGCGTGCGCTCCAGATTAGATCTGGCCGCCCACGAAGGGGGTACGCAACGCGGTCCGCCCGATCTGCAATCTACGGCGAAGATTTAATTACCCTGGAACTCCCACGACCCGTCCGATCTAATCCAGCGGTCAGGATCACACGCGTGAAGGGGTACGTTGTGTTCTAATCCAGGCCGTCCGCTAGGATTTCAACGGTCAGGAGACCGTCTTCCTTCCCCCCCGCCGCAAAAACAGTGGCGCCGCCGCCCCAACACGGCGGAACCTCGCCGGACGCCATCGATTCCCCGCATCGGAGCGCAAATCTCCAAATTCAACTGCCCTACACTTCGACCAATGAAAGGCGGAGAAGATGGTACACCAATTACCTCGATTTGCGGCGAGGAATTCCCTGTCCACGCGATGGCGCGGTCCCGCGGCGGAGCTCCAACAACGGTGAGCGATTGCCGAACCTCCGATGCGCAAGACACCCCGGCAGTGAGGGTAAAACCTTCCCGGGCGCCCCACTCTTCGCCTGGACGGTTTCTCAAGGCCAAGTCGGCGGTGTGCGCCCGAGTCGGCTGCGGCGGCAAACTTCCCCGGCGCTCGAGCTCTCTCTCTCTCTCGTACCGCCAAATCGGCTGTGACGGTGAACGACACTCGCGGAATCGTCGAGCACGAAGGGAGGAGCGCAATGAAAGGGGCTGCCGCACGGTGAAGCTCTTATGCCGCGGAGGAGCACGCCACGGCGGAGATTCCGGCCCAAGCTTCGGCGGCCGTTGAGGCGATTCGAGCGCGGCGCGTACGTGAGGACGCTGACGAGACGGACCCACCAGTCGGCGCGTTCGGGCGTTGGTAAGCTGGCTTTGGGGGCCCGCGCGCCAGAGACAGGATGAGAGCGAGGGCCCGAGGCGGAGTCAATGACAAACGGGCCCACGTGACAGTGGAACCCAAACCCCGGTCGAGCGCGCGTCAGCGGAGGCTGAGGGAATGGCCAGTGGGGCCCACTTGCCAGTGTGATATCGCGCAGCAGGAAAGGGGGATTCTTGGGCCGCGCAGTGAAGGTTAGGGAGTGGGCCGAAATAGGAGCAGCCGGCCCATATGAAGTTTTATCCTTTTTCTTTTATTTATTCATTTTTTTTTTCTATTTCCTTTCCTCCCTTTCCATTCCAAATTTAATCCTGGTTTAAATTTAAACTTGTGACAAACTTCTCCTCAAATTATATTGTGAGATTAGAAGTACTAATTTTAGAAATATAACTATACATATATTATTTATATTTTCATATCCCTTCTCTTTTCCTTTATTTTCAAACCTAATTTCAATTTAGGGTTTAATCCAACTTAGTCATTATTGTATTTTTATTATTATCCTTATTATTTTTATTCAATGCTCAAACATAAAAACTCCAACATATGCACTTTCTTTTATTTTAGAATCATTGTTTTATTTGGTCACACTCAATTACATAGGTGCTCTTTTTATGATGCATATGAGACACACAAAAAATGAGAATAACTCTCTATTATTCCTGGTATACAATTTGGAGTATTACAATATGTTTGAGTTTGCTTGTGTTAGTCACAAAGGAGAATTGAAAGGGAAAAGGTGGACTTGGACCATGAAAGACTTCCACTGCACTCCGATGAGGGGTAACTTATTCCAAGTCCATCTCATGAACTCTTATTGCCATTTGCTCTTAATTGAAGATTTTGGTGAGGCAATGGGGTTAAAGGGCCAAAATTGATCCCGTTTTGGTGTTTGATGCCAAAGGGGGAGAAAATAAAGGCCAAAGCAATAAATGGATCAGCTACCACTTGAGAGATTTTGAAAATAGTAGAATAGAGCTTTTGGTTTGTCAAAACTCTTTTGTTGTCTCTCTTGTCAAAAGTTGGCTTCTTGTGGGGAGAAGTAGTAATTATGGGAAAAAGGGGGAGTTTTTGAAATCTTTGATCAATCTCTTTTGGAATGACTCTCTTTATGCTTCAACATGTGTGTTTGACTTAGAGATAGAGATTTGAGTTTGATTTGCAAAAACAAACCAAGTGGTGGCAAAGGATGATCCATATATGCCAAAATCGATTCAAAATAATTTGAGTTATTATTTGAAGTGTTTTTGTACTTGTTAAACTTGCTTTATGTTGTGTTGGCATAAATCACCAAAAAGGGGGAGATTGAAAGGGAAATGTGCCCTTGGGCCATTTCTAAGTATTTTGGTGATTTAGTGACCAACACAGGTGCCTAATTGTAAAATGGAACAAAGTACAAATCATGGAGTAAAGGTATGTTTCTAATCCGTAGTACATTGGTTTTGTGGACTAACATATTTGTCTAAGTGTTAGAAACAGAAAGAAGAAAAAGAGAAAAGGGGAGAGAAAGACTTGGCTGTGTGCAGCCAAGGCTCAGCTCGGTCTGGAGCACCGGACTGTCCGGTGTGCACCGGACAGTGTCCGGTGCGCCAGGCTGACTCGGCTCGAACTGGCCGCTCTCGGGAATTCGCCGACGGCGTACGGCTAAAATTCACCGGACTGTCCGGTGTGCACCGGACTGTCCGGTGAGCCAACGGTCGGCCAGGGCCAACGGTCGGCCGCGCAATCCGCGCGAGACACGTGGCCGAGCCAACGGTCGGAAGACGGCACCGGACTGTCCGGTGTGCACCGGACTGTCCGGTGCGCCAACGGCTCTCAGATCTCCGCCGGTCTGCAACGGTCGGGAAGCGCTGGATAAGGAAAGAAATCGGTCACCGGACATGTCCGGTGTGCACCGGACTGTCCGGTGCACCCGACGACAGAAGGCAAGGATGGCCTTCCGGATTTGCTCTCAACGGCTCCTAGCTGCCTTGGGGCTATAAAAGGAGCCCCTAGGCGCATGGAGGAGAGACACAAGCAACCTTTGAGCATTCTTGATCATCCACACTAAGTCTCTGCGCATTCGTTTGTGTTTCTAAGTGATTCGAGCTCTGTTCTAAGTGAGAACTCTGAGATAGTCTTGTGAGCTCGATTCTTGGCCGTGTGTGTGCGCTTTTGTTGTGGATTTGTGTGTGTTGCTTCCCTCCCTTACTCTGTGCTTTCTTTGTGATCATATACTTGTAAGGGCAAGAGACTCCAATTTGTGGAGATTCCTTGCAAACGGGATAGTGAAAGGAAAAGCAAAACACCGTGGTATTCAAGTGGGTCTTTGGACCGCTTGAGAGGGGTTGATTGCAACCCTCGTCCGTTGGGACGCCACAACGTGGAAGTAGGCAAGCATTGGCTTGGCCGAACCACGGGATAAACCACCGTGTCACCTCTGTCTTGATCTCTTGTGGTATTGTGTTTTGTTGAGACTTCACCTTAGCCACTTGGCAATAATCGTGCTAACACATAACAAGTTTTTGTGGCTTAAGTTTGAAGTTTTTACAGGATCACCTATTCACCCCCCCCCCTCTAGGTGCTCTCAGGCTTCAGCTTCGTGGCTGATCCATTCGATAGGGCCTTCTGGGTTACCTCTTACAAAGTCTTCTTCACTTGAAAATGCGCCAACGCTGGCGAAGCTGGTTTTTATTTTCTTTGCACATTCCAAGGATTTTTCGTAGCACCTTTTCTTAGAAGACCGAAGCTCTTCAACGGTTCCTTCCAAGTGATTAGCCCATTGGTCGCTACATTCTCGCCTCGTTTCTTCGAGTATGCGTTCTTCTTTCGCCCGGGCCAATTGCTTCCGAAGATCGTCAATCTCGTGCTTTTGAGCTGCAACTTGTGCTTTAAATGCAGTTTCATTCTCCTTTATTTTATCCACCAATGTAACTAGAATTTTGTCCTTTTCCAGGGCTTCGTTCCTTAGTTTGATAACCTCAGTCCGAAGGTTGTTGAAAGCAATTTCGTAGCTTTCGTCTTCGGCATTCTTTTGCGCTCTCAGCGCGTTGCTTAGTATTAGGCCCTAGATGTAAAAAGTTAGTATAAGAATAAAACAATAGATTTCGAATCATAAAGTTTCCAAAATGCGCAATTCTCGCACCTTCAGACTATTATATGCAAGGCTATCCGCAAGATCTTCCTTCGTCATAGCGCATAGTCCAGCTTCAAGCTTCGGAAACCCTATACTCCTAGCCATCTCCCGGCAGACAGATAATTCTTTGTTGTCAGGGAGACAGTATAGGAAGTCATCTTCGTTTGTTCCATTGAACACTAGTGCCCCCTTCGGATATTTTAATTCTCTGGCATAGTGATTGGCTTCATAAGTCTCTTCTTCAGATAATTTCTTCCCCGAAGCATGTCGCACGATATAATCGCATATGTTGGAAGGAGCTTCGGGGGCGGCAGTCTCAATTTCTTCAACCAAAATTGGTTCTGACATTTTTATTTTTTCTTCGGTTTCCAAAGATTGTTCCTTGGTGGGCTCTGAAGGCCCAGCTTCAGCTTCAGGTTGTTGCTTCGAGGCTTCAGCAACTAAAGCTTCAGTAGACACTTCAGCAAGTTCAGCAGTCTTCTTTGGAGTTATGCTTGAAGACTTAATTGTCTCCAAAACATCTAGCACATTCACCATTCTTTTTCTTTTCGGAGTCACCGATGGCCCCTTTGATTTTTTATTGTCTCAACACTTGCTGAAGGACTTAAGATTTCCAATATTTTTGGTCCTTCAATTCTCGGTTTTTCTGCCTTCTCTGCTGAAGGTGCTTCAGTTTTTTCTTCGATCTTCGGCACTGGAGCTGGCTCTGTAGTTTCAGTGGCCAAAGAGACTTCACCGATAAATTCAGGCAGTGTAGCTGGCTCAATAAAACGTGCCCGGTGGGTGAGCACCTTCATCTTTTTTCTTTGCGGCGCTGGCTCACTAGAAGCACTTGTGGCAACTTCTGTTGCAGGAGAAGTATTTTTTCTTTTGCGGCCCGGCACCGGATAATGGTAGTCAGGGTAGACAAACCCGATTGCATCAAATACCCGGTTGAGCCTCTTCTTCTTTCGGCCTCCGAAGGCTGCCGATAATGCAGTGTTCTCGGCCTTCGAATATACCCCAAGCAGTTCGTCACTTAATGTTTCAATGCTTTTTAACCAGTCGTCATCAGGTTCAACAAACTTATCCCCGTATTTGAATGTGTATTTTAGTCTGACTAGTCCACCTTCGCCAGACTCTTTGATGGTCTCCTTCGGCATTTCCCATTTTCCTGCAAGTGGCCACACCCTGAAGGCAATATGCTCTTGGACCAGATCCCTTGTCCCAATAAAAGAGCAGATTACACCGAAGGCTCTCTGGCATTCTTCGGCCGCCTCATCCATCTCAACCTTCGGCTTTCGGAGTCCGAAGCGTTGCCAGATGGGGCGCATAATGATACTCTTAACATCTTCTTGCGCTGTCAAGTCATTCTTTACATAGAACCATTCTGTCATCCAGGCTCCGGGCCACCTCTTCCGAAAGGTTGGCACAGGGCAGCTTGACCCGGAGCGAGCACCGAAGTTGTAACAACCAAAGTTGTTGTGATATTGTTCTTTCCCCAGGGCTTCGTCTCATATACCAACTCATGAATTTTGCAAAAGCTTTTAGCATTTGGTTCTAAACCTTGGCTTTTCACAGCCCAGACAAAGATTCCCATTCTTATGATAGCTTCGGGAGTAATTTGATGAAGGTAGATTTGAAATGTCTTCAGGACTTCG